>JAYESA010000001.1:159160291-159162791 GCA_036927795.1 Iris macrosiphon
TCACCTCTCCATTCAAACCACCTGAAGAACATTTTTTTCTAACCCTCTCACACTCATTTTATTTTCATAAATCATCTCCAAATTCCTTCTCCATCTTTCTCCACACCTTCATCTATCCAGCCCTACCTAGGCTGAATCCGAATTCAGCAATACCCTCACCAATCCGATCATATCTCCCTACACAGTAAGTATCTTTCTCTAAAATTTAGTATGATTCTTTATCTCTCTATTCCTCACACTTTCTTTTCACAAAAATTTCATCAAAACTTATTCTAACTTCTTCAAAACAGCCCCTCCACCAGGAGTATCCAGGATGAATCTGAATTCAGCATAACCACTTCTCAGGCAACTCCACCACCTCCACAGCCTCCAAACCACCACAGCACCCAAATATTATTCCCCTACCATCCTACCATTCTACCATCTTCTATAGTCACTACAACCACTAGAACAAACTACACAAGCATCACAATGAGCTACAAGGAGGAGAAGTCAAATATGAAATTATTTCGAAGAAGCTACAATTCGAGACACTTTTAACCCATTTTTCAAAGAGGTTAGTGATCAAAACTCTTCTCCTTGAACCCCTTATATTTCCTAAACAATACATATTATTTTCTATAAAGTTTTATCAACTTGTTGTATATACTTTGCATGCTACACTAGGAAACCCAATACCAACCTAGTTTTTATCCGTAGTGAACATCAACTTGTAATTCTTATTATATTATTGAAATAACTTTAAAATAAATTATTTTATTCTTATTTAGACTTAATTTTATATATTTTTTAGATTATAAATTATTATTTTCGAATTAAAATTTGTAGAAATTCATAAGGGTAATAGTGTTGAGCATGTGTAAACACTAGATTGGTGTAACTAGTTTGTATTTTTATCATTTAAAGTTTTAATTTTCATGTTAAGAAAGTAATTATATATTATATTTTGGTTCATTTCATAATTTTAATTTATGTTTTTGAGAGTGTTATACATAAGAATTCATGAGAGATTTTATTGGAATGATGTGCTAAGAACTAGTCTATACTAACTAGTTTAATTTTATTGTTTTGTAACACATAAAATAGTATGTTAAATAGAGAAAAATAAAAATTTTAACGTTAGATTGCAGAACTTATAATTATGTATTTGGAGTTGGAACATTTGCTTATTTTGTAAATAATTTGGTTTATAAATGTATAGCTACTAGTACTAAACAACTAGTATATTTTGCATAAGCATAAATATTTATTTTTATATGTTAAATAAGTAAAAAAAATATTATTTTAAAATATATTTTCATAATATATAAATTATATTTTATTTATGTATGTTAATCAAGGATAATAAATTATTCATAAAAAGGTCTAGACTTTAACTAGTTTTTGTTGGTGATTACTTGTGATGAAGAATACATGATTTCAAGAGAGAGTATACTATTTTGTTAATAATATAGTAAATATTCAAGAATTATTAGAGTATAATTTATGAATATATTTATGGTAGATTAATGGTGTAGCTTAGTACCAACTTGAACCTAAAATTAGACTAGTTACCATGTGACCTAGTTTTGACCATAGATGACTATGAAATAGTTGTGTGTAACATACCTTAGTATGATAGTCGATCGGTAGATATCACATGTTCATGGGAGTACGTGACGATATGACTGGAATTGCCGAAACAGGATCTTTGTTCACTCATCAGAAAGATTCAGGCAAGTGTACATTGCCTTGGTCTCAGTAAATTGTGCTTAATTTTAATTACAGTTTATAGTTTATATTTTAATACATGTACTTTGATATGACCCTAGGACCGTGACGATACTTTGGTCTGAATTATATTCGGGTGCTGACTTTCGTGCGCGGAGTCGAGTATCGTTAGATTGCATTATCATCGTATACCGTATACGTGCAACACTTGCACTAACTATCTTAGGACACTATACACGACTCTCATGTACAGAAGTCTCACTTGAGATATTCGAGGATTTTGGCTTCTATTTTAGGACAGGACTTAAGATGTGCTAGTTGACATGATATTATTTACACCGAGACTTGAGACATAGATAGTGATTGTCTTGCGTTTCGTGACATATGGCGTGAGATACATGGGGTTGGGAAGAACTTGACGTACCGCTGGGCTACCAAACTCTACTAGTATTATAGTACTGCAGGTACCTTAATGGAGCTTGTTGTCACTACCCAATTCTAGAAAATAGGGTTTTTTTTTTTATTTGATAAATTGTGTATTGTATTTAATTATATTTATATTTAAATAGTGATTGTATTATTTTTTTTAATAATTGTTTTAGGGTTTTGGCTAGCCTGGACCCATGTCAGACCCTAGTGGACCCATGTCCGACCTAGCCCACACCCTTGTGAGGATTATTTTGGGGCTTAGAATTATTTATTATATTTTAGTGGGCTAGTGGGAGAGATTTGGAGTTAGTTTGAGTGCTTTTGGAACCCGGAACCCAAACCCAAGTGTGTGGAGGGCATT